>JAUKNK010000734.1:0-34898 GCA_030765055.1 Mantis religiosa
GAGAGAGAGAGAGAGAGAGAGAGGAGAGAGAGAGAGAGAGAGGAGAGAGAGGAGAGAGAGAGAGAGACGAGAGAGAGAGAGAGAGAGAGGAACTTCAACGCAGTATTCGCCTTGCCAACCATGGAAAATCTATGGGCTACAGCGGTCAGCTATCAGGAATCGAATCCGAGAACTACCGAATGTGAGTTCACGCGTTACCCGCGGAACCATCTACCTCGGGTCACTTACTGTGCAACACGTCTTCAGGACTTCTTTGGGAGAACGTTCGGAATGGTGTGCCAATTTGGCCAATTATTTACTTTGTTAGCCGCGCCGTGGCTGATTGCCGCGCCGTGGCTGATTGGTTAGACCTCTTGGCTCTCACCAAGGTGGTCTGGGTTTGATCCCAGGCGACTGTAAAGTGAGATATGTGGTGGACAACACGGCACTGGGGCAGATTTCCTCCGGGTCATTCGGCTTCTCCCGCCATCATTCCACCAACTGCTCCATCATCATTCATCCTATCATTCATCTCTCCCTCATGTGTCATCAACTTCCTTCACCTTCACACCAGGCATTGGGCTGATCATCTATCCTGGTTCTCTATCGGATCCAAGGCTCTGGTTCCTCAGGCCCGACCTTAAAAGGGATAGAGGAACAAGAATCCCCTAACACCGCGATAGTGGTACTAGGGATAAGGTAAAAAAGAAGTTTACACTGTTAAAAGCTGTTCCTTTCACCTCTTAGTGTAACACTAAGTATATTAACGAGACATTTGACATTTCCATTTGGGACAAAGATATCAGGGAATGTCTCCTGAAACACCTAACTACGTGATTAGGTTTATAGTAGCTATGTATATTTCATAAAATATTTTTGTTCAAGCATTTACTTTTCGGTAGGAATTTCGTGAAGCAATAATAGACGAGAACAAGAGTAATAATAAAAAAATTGTATAATGTAATTCACACACATCACAGTGTTTGAATAAGTTTTCACTTTTGAAACTCACAGTGAGCCAACACTAGTCTTTACAGCACAAACAGAAGGTGACATCCACAGCCGATAAAGGGTAGCCTTGAACGGCTCAGTCTCCGCCAGTGAGACAACGAGGTCACAGCAGTACAAGCGAATTGCGCATACATGGGATCGCGGCCGAGCGACAAAACAACCCTTGCTAGTGGAGAAAGCAAAACCTGCACCCATTGTTCAGCTTTTTCATAGGTGGTGTTTACAAAACTATTTAATGTGAATTTAACGGAACAAATTTTTATATATCTAAAAATCATCGACGAAAAATATACATTTGTGAAGTTAAATCCTGAAGTCTTAGTGAGGAAGTTCATCACAAAATTTGCTAACTTCTGAGTTACGTTATTTTCCGTAGTCAGGTTAAAGTCCATTTTCTAAAATTTGTTTATTATGCAAGTAAATCTGATGTATACATCCATATGACTTTCTCCAGGTACCTATTATCATTTATTTTTATAGCTTCTACAAACTAGGTATTCTTATAAAATCTTATATATATATATATATATATATATATATATATATATATATATTCATACCTAGTTCACTAGTTCATGCTAAAATATGGCAGAAATAGTTTCATTACACATTTCGTTGAATGAGAAAACGAAATAAGGTTGCTGAAGCGAGAGTCAAATCTTTAGCAAGCGAAATAGCTAAACAGATAAAGAATGTTTAAGAAAATGGTTGTTGCCGCAAAACGTCTGAAATAAATGTTGTGTTTTAAAGAGATTTACATATCTGTAGGGTCCTGCGTCGTGGCGTAGTGGGCTAGAGCGTGTGCTTTTGTTCCCTGCGTCCGGAATGTGCCGGGAATCGATCCCACCCCTGGGTAGTGCGGATTTTAAGTCCCGGTTATAGGACCGGTGCCCACTAAGCATCGTGAGAAAATTGAGGAGCTACGCTAGGTAGCAAACCCTGGTATAGAAAACTAACTTTCCAGTTGAGAGTGCCGAGACGATGACCACATCTCGTCCCCATATCAGTTGGATAATCGCCCACCTCTGCCTTGCGTATATTTGGGCGTGAGGCTGTCAATCGGATTGGCAGGCTCAGGCCCGCTTTAGGCTATTTCGCCATGGGTTACGTTACATATCTGTAGGAATCTCTTTTTCTATCTCTTATAGCGTAGTAACAGTAGCAGAGTAGTACAGCTAGTAAGCTATACAAAATTAATTCCAAAAAAGAGGGCTTTAAGCCTATTCGCAGAAAATGTAAGCTATTAATTCTATTAGTCATGTATATATTCAAAACCCTTATTTAATCAAAACCCTTAAAACGTTTTTAGAATATATGTAAAACAAAGAAAAATATTCACTGTAGAAGGCAGTTTTACATTGTGATTTCTAGAACAGTTTGCATTACATCCTTAGATGTTAGATAAGTTTCGTTTTCATTTCTGAGTTATCTATTCAGAAACAGACAGAACCTCAAATCAATATTTTCCGTGAAATCTCTCTATGAATTTTTGGAAGAAATGCAATACTTTCTGTACATGCTATAGATAGATGACACTACAGAGGAAACAGTTATAAAACTAATAAAATGAAAAACCTTGAAAGTTGCCGGAACACATTTTTATTTTATGCATATTAAGAATTAGAAATGTCTGCACATTAATTTGCCTATTAGAACTTTTAAAGTGAAATCGAATGCTAACGAAGTCATTGTATGACACGGAACGTGTGCTCAGTTATTTTCCAATTAGGATCCTAGGAGGAGGGTATCTGGTCAAATTTAGTAATCCGTTACAAGCACACAAGCATACTTATTTCATAAACTATAATCTGTCTCAAATTAGAACAATCTCGTTATAAAGATATGAGAGGTAAGAAAGAGAGAGACAGAGACACTTTAACGGGATATTTTTATTTTGCTGATTGGTGTAGGGAATCGCAGGAATTGCCTCTATAAACACCCATCATTTCTCTCAGCCAATATCTCTTTTTCTCACCTTCCATATTTTACAATAGGATCGTTCTAGTTTGAGAAAATTTATAGAATCTCGGCACACAGAAAAATGTTATTGGTTAGAGAAAAATTCTTTGAGCCCAGCCAGGAATGTAAACCAGTTTTTTTTTTTTTTTTTTTTTTTTTTTTTTTTTTTCAAATAGCAGGCAGGTGTTCGCTCTACTGACTGCCTTATACACAAGTCTAGAGAATTGTTAAATCTGATGTTAAATGTTCTTTCCTCCCTTCTTTAAAATGTTCTTCTTTATTTTTCAGGGGAATGGATACTTCTACGTTAATAATTATTTGTTCTCGCTAATTGATTTGCACATCACTAAACATATTACCATTTTTCCTTTATGAAAGATCATTCACTTTGTATCGATAAGTGCCAAGTGAACCTATTACCGCGTTAAACGAGTATATATTTTCCTTTTCTGAAGGTTATTTTCAAACAGTTAATATCATTCATTAAATTATTCAAGAACATTTTCACTGATTTACATTGGCGCGAGTCAAGTAAATTGAATACGCGAGCGTCGCGAACTCAGTTCTGAATGCTGAATGCAAACACTTAATCAATACTGAATTAATCCAAGAGCCGCGTTGACATACACCTTTTACTTTTATTACGCTCCGCCTCACGATTTTGGACTTTCTCTCCGAATACTAATACATCACTAGTTTTTTTCATTTCGTACAATAGTATTATTGATTTGCTATGTATCTACTAGGTTATTCAATAATTAGTAGCAGCATTTGAATTAACAACAAACGAAACAGTTTTGGAGCATTCACATTAATGCAGTGCTTAGAAGTAATCTCCTCCAACATGAAGAACTCGCCTTCACACATCAGGGAGCCAACGGATGCAATCCACAGCTTCTTGTAGTCCTAATATTCAAACAGACTGCTCTACTGCTATTGTAATTGCCTGTCTGGTTCTAAAACGAACTTCTCTAAGTGGTAATTTCATTTTTGCAAAAAGGTTGAAATCACATGGGCTCGTATGTGGGGAGTATAGAGGATGCCACAGAATTTCCCAGTTCCATCTGCGAAGTAACAAGGGCAACAAAGGCAGATGTGTGAGAGAAAGGAACACCACGTAACACAATGGGACGAGAAGTCAGGAGATTTGGATGTTTACGACGCACAGCAGGTCGTAAATGATGTTCCATAATGTGACTGTAATATGCATAATTCACATGATTTTATGAACTGAATGAGTGATAAGAACACTGTATAAATCACAAGCATTAATGAACATGAATTTAAGTGGATCCTGTTGTTGTCGATACTTTTTTGGCCGTGGCGAATCAATATGTCGCCACTCATTTGATTGTCTCTTTAATTTTGGTTGGTAGCATCGAACCCAGGTTTCATCTAATGCTATGATAGGTAGAAGAAAATGCTTGCCTTCACGTTCATAGCGTTCTAAGTGTAATCTCGCTGTTTCCATCCTTTGCCACATTGTTTCCTCTGTAAGATTGATTGGAACCCATCGAGGGCAGATTTTTCTCATCTTTAACTTCTTCTTAAGTATTTGGAGAATCGTACCAGGAGCAACTCCAACTTCCCTTGCTAGTTCAATACAAGTCCAACAACGATGTTCTTCCAGCAGTGCTCTAAAAGCATCCACATACACATCATCACTTGCTGATTGCGGTCTGACAGCTCCACGTTTTTGATGAACGTCTTCCCTTTCTCTAAGAAATGGATTCACCCACCTAGCCACGGTACGGTACGGTAAAATCTACCACAAGCTTCCAATAATTCTATATGGCATTGGCGAGCATTGATACCTCTTGCAACCTGAATTTTAATGAGGCATCGTTGTTTGTATTTACAAACGTAGTTAAAGCGCTAAAGATAAACAGCCTGCAATTAAACTTACGAAAATGTCTTATTAAATAAAATTATTGTTTTTAAACTCATAGACAACAAACAGATGCTCTTATTTTTCATTGTTGTGCCCAGGTAGAAAAAGTAAACATTTAATTCAGTACAGGGATTTCTGAACGCGCACTTCAATTGCATGTCAGGCTGTCCTCGGACATCCCTTTAATAGTTGGGATTGTGCAGTCGAATAGGTGACTAGTCATTTGATGTCTTCAAGATGGTGCTGATCTCATCTTATCTTCAAGAAGGTTGATAATGAAGAATTTGAATTCAAGTTTTAGTCCAAATATGGTATATGTGGACTTCGAAAAAGCCTTACATACGGCTATTCGTAAAATTCTACCAAGTGCAAACTTATAGGAACGTAAATTTTAACTCGGACAAAGTTGGTGGAGGAAGATTCAGAATGTTTTGATCTTAGTACTCTTTACTGGTATAAACGAAAGTTTTCGGAGATTGGAGATTTCCTGAAGTTATTTTTCGATCTTTGTTACTTAATTCCCAAGCAAGTGAAAGACTGTTTTAATGATGACATAATGGGAATACAAACCAATGATACACGAGTCCATGGATTATACTCTAGAAAATTACATCATGCATGATAACCGATTTCCTCCAAATTTATGGGCTGAGTTTTATTCCTCTTGCATACGTACAACCAATGCATATGAATCCTTACAAGCACATTTAAACAGCTTGTTTTATTCCCACACCCCGATCAGCTGTTAGACATCCTGAAAGCCATTCAAGCCGAAGTGTATATAAAAGTACGTTCTGAGTCAGCGATTAGACAACCAGCAATTCAAAGAAGAGAAACTGCTGTTCCTAATAAAATCATGGAACTACAAATCAGTGAAATGACACTGGTTCATTAAAATGTATGTTATCACCGTTTGCCCAAAGTTTGACGAAGTTTTACGAAGTCGAATAATTAAAGTTATGAAACTGTAAAAGTATAATGAAAATTATACATGTGAAATTTTTAACCATACCAGTCTTAGCTACTTCGAAAGGCTAGGCTGCCAGTCATAATTCTGAAAAATGGCAAGAAAACTTTTATATGTATTACTTGGCACGCAACTCGAGGACTACGTAGAAAAACTTAGTACGCAATTCGTAAATGTCCCCTCCCCGCACGCAGTTTGTAAACACCAAATTCTTAGAAACTCTTAACTATCTGCGTCTCTTTCCTTCGCTAATTTCTGACCCCGGCCTGAAGCACTAATTACTTTCTGTCTCCCAACATATTAATATTTCCATTACACAGGTTTTAAATAAGAGCTATTGGTGTACAAATATTTAATCTGCTGCAGTCCAATCATTGCCACTAAAGGTCTCTATTTATTATTATTATTATTATTATTATTATTATTATTATTATTATTATTATTATTATTATTATTATTATTATTATTATTATTATTATTATTATTATTATTATTATTATTATTATTATTATTATTATTATTATTATTATTATTATTATTATTATTATTATTATTATTATTATTATTATTATTATTATTATTATTATTATTATTATTATTATTATTATTATTATTATTATTATTATTATTATTATTATTATTATTATTATTATTATTATTATTATTATTATTATTATTATTATTATTATTATTATTATTATTATTATTATTATTATTATTATTATTATTATTATTATTATTATTATTATTATTATTATTATTATTATTATTATTATTATTATTATTATTATTATTATTATTATTATTATTATTATTATTATTATTATTATTATTATTATTATTATTATTATTATTATTATTATTATTATTATTATTATTATTATTATTATTATTATTATTATTATTATTATTATTATTATTATTATTATTATTATTATTATTATTATTATTATTATTATTATTATTATTATTATTATTATTATTATTATTATTATTATTATTATTATTATTATTATTATTATTATTATTATTATTATTATTATTATTATTATTATTATTATTATTATTATTATTATTATTATTATTATTATTATTATTATTATTATTATTATTATATTTGTTATTCAATAAATTAATAGTGGACTCTACCCACACTGTCCCAAACTTAAGCACATAAAATTGTGCTGTACTAAAGCGAAGCGTTAGGGCCCATGGGCACAAAAAGTGATTTAAAACAGTTTTTATTAAACCCCAGACTAGTTCAGAAGCACTTTTTTATACATACATTGTACCTATACGAGGAAACATACTGTTTAAGTGCCAAGAGCAATGAAACAAAAAACTGTACAAATATGACAAATTCAAAAATGACATTACTACCTTAAAATTGTCATTCGTTTGTTTCTCCGTTTTGCTTTGGAATTAATTAATACATTGTTGGAATATATATATTTAACTGAATGTTGTTTAGAAAACGTTGGATGAAGTGAAGCACCTACTGCATAAACAAAGAATTAATGAAACAACTGTATAACTTGCAGCGGTTCTATTTAATTTCTTTTCAGCAAGTGTGTCTAATTAAAGATGAACTATAAATCTGAAACAACTTTTTGCATCGAATATCCTCAGCCTTATCACGGTTTCAAATGCGACAACATACGGTTGCAAAAACAATAAAAATTAAATATAATTTACAGGAAGGTGCAGAGAAGTGGGCAGCAGTCTAGAAAGAAAATCCTGTTGGGTTAGGTCTTTTACAGGAATACAGATGTTATGGCGTAAAAAAAGAAGTCTGTGCGGTTTAGTGGTTAGCATGCTCGCTGCTGGACCCAGAAATCCGGAATTGGATTCATGGTTAACGATGGTTCATTGGAAAGTATAAAGTGAGAGCGACTATTTCAAAAGTAAATCAGTGTTTGTTTAACTTCAAGAAACCGAATTATGGACATAGTGTATAGAAACCAAAGCCACTTATGAAACCTTACTAGTTAAAGGAGGCTTTATAAATAAGTAATAAATGGCATATTGAGATATGATTGTAGAAGGTGCTTTAATACAGAATCGAGAACAGTTTGAGATAACCAGATGAAATCGAGTCTTTTCTGCTTCAGAGATTCTAATATGGATTTCAGATACTATATGTATGCATATATGTATGCACGATAGTGTGTTGTTTCATTTTGAATGAATTATCAGTAAAGGTTTGGCCCATAAGTACTGGCTCTTTTTTAAAGTGAAAGTTTGCTCGCAAAACTAAGTGTTTTGAACAATGCATTTTATATTATTGTATAGAGAACTATTTACTCTACAAAATAGTGTGTTCAATCTTTGTATATTTATATACTGTTTGTTCCTTTCACAATTCTTTTCAGATGAATAAAATGGAGCGTGAAGTCGACAACAAAGGGCATTTCGAGTGCTCGCAAATAGCTTCAATGGGTTTGGCACCTCAATCAAACACAAAGGGCAGGTGTCAAAAATAATATTTGTTGTTGACTTGCCAGTTCATTTTATTAACCTAAATATAACGAACAGTATATAAGCACATAAAACCTCAGCACACTGTTCAGTAGAGTACAAGTTCTTTATCGAATAAAACAAAGTGACAAAACGTTTCATTTTGCACGCAAAACTTTCACTTTAAAAAAAGCCAGAACGTGAGGGCCAACCCATTAAAAATGTTTATAATGAACTTACCCATCATCATTTCGGATTTCTGGAAACGCAATATTCACAATTCAACAGATATAACTAATCCGATGGTTTGTACGATTTAGAAGGCTTTGGGTCAATTGTTTGGTGATTGATGCTGTGATCCAAAGCAAGATTGTTTAACATTAATGGGCGATAATGAAGATTCAGTAGTCTAAGAAGAATTTGAAGTCAGAGACGTAGTTTATAGAAATGCAGATATTCAGACAAGGAAAATTGAGCTGTATTTAATTTCCCGCCCTAGTGCATATTGTACGTTACTGTGGCTCGAACGAACTGGATGGCTCAGGCGGTATCGTGTGTGTTCCGCATTTGACAGGTCGTGGGTTTGATTTGTGTGGCCAACCTTACTGACCCATGGGTTTTTCAGGGGTTTTCCCATCATGCAATTAGGTGAATGCTGGGAAGGATAATTACATCCCTCGAATTTCCTATAGCTTCATTTCACTTTACCCTGCTTGTTTCAGGATTCTAGCTGTCGGCGGGAGTCTCGACGTTGCGTGGCAGAGAAGATGTTCTCTGTAATGGCTCCAGTTAGGGGACAATCTCCGAGTTTCGGAACCTCCAGGTGATGTGGGGGTCCACAGTGGCGGAAGAAGCAGGTTTTACTAGCTGCCACCGGAAAGTTTAAATCTGAAACGATTAGGGACCTTGATCTATACTGTCGTATCTCCAAGATCTCTCCCTTTCCTGCCGGGAATTGCACTGTGAGGAGTATAAGTACCAAAGATCTTCCGCAGTTCGAGGTACTAACCCCCCCCTTTGTACCTCATTATGTAGCTACCAAATTTATGAACTTACTTCATAAGAATTCATGTGCTAGAATTCTAAATTTCCTTCTGTGTAAATATCATCCGGAAGACATAGAAAATACACCACAGCGTAAAGATAATAACACACCTTTTTACTGACATTCATTGCATTTGTAACCATTTTACTGTCCATACACTGCTGTAGCTCTTGATACTGTCCCTGTTAGGCATAACATTGTCATAATAACCGCGAAAGTCATATTAAATGCATAATTAAGGGCGGATAGATATCACAATATGAATTAAACAAAGTTATAACAAATATAGAGGATAATGATTAAATATACAAGTGCAGAAACTAAACAGGCAATCCCAATATATATATTATTGAAAGCATGAGAAGCCAAAGTGTCAAGAGAGCGAGGAAAATGAACACTTTCCCTCACAGGTATTTTCTTTGTGTTTCTAGCCGACAAAGGTGGCATTGTTCAAGGCTATACCCTCGTCGCCAGCCCATGTTTTGGTCTGCACATGATACGTGATGAGAGAATAGACACCGGGATATAAGATACACATTTTTAAACATGCTTATGCATTAATTAGCTGGACTGTGGGAAGGTGAAAGTTGAGTGGAATACATGTCTCAGACACTAGAAATTGCTATTAAATTTAAGAGTAGGGATGAAACACAACCTATAAGGAACAAGTAACAGGTCACATGACCCCTAAAGTGTCCAAAATTAGGCGAAAGGAAGGGGAAATTTGTGCAATGGCGATGTTTCATGTTTGCTGGGAAAACACTCTGTTTCGGCGAGTGAAGGGGGCAAAAAGTACTGAAAGTTCATCAAAATCCGTGTTCGCGAATGGACGGAGTAACACACATTAGGTGGTTATCGAACACCCTGTGTTAGCGGGTGAGAGAAACTGCACACATTACAATATCATTAAGATTTCACCAAACTCCGTTGTATAATCATCCGGAAATACTATGTTGTGCGAAGTAATGCTCTCGACGTTCAGGAACAACGCGCACACAGCTACATACAACACTCGGCGCGCCCTAGTGATTTACAAGTTCACTCGCGACTGTGATTCAGACTAGCCATCGTGTCATGCGCACAGCAACGGGCAAATCTCAAATCTCGCGCCTAATGTGCGAATAACATCAATACAACAGTGACGAGTGGAGAGGACTACTTGTATCAATAAACTTGACATTCAACGGTCGTGGTGTCTTCTATGTGATAATACCCATACACTGTCAGGACGCAACCACTCCCTGAAACTCAAAAGAGAGAATTCATGCAGATCTACCCTGAGAAAACCCCAGATCTGTTGGAAACCTCCCATTCGTAGTCCTCACCTGCCACATATCTTATCATATGAGGTGTTGAGTGCCGGGAGGGCTTAACGCGGTACTTAACGGGCAGTACCGCCTCACTCTTCTTATTTCTTGTTCTTCTTCCATTCTTGGATTGGTCCAGATATGGGAACAAAAGAATCACGAATGTTGGTACTTGCTGCTGACGTAGAAACGTCGTGATGGTTTCTGGCTTACAAGTAAAATGAAAGTGCTCTACTATCAGGGAAACGTCGGCTTCAAAGCCACGGCTCATTCCTGTTCATATCTGAATCGAGCACATCCAATTTTTGTATCAGCCTTTGAGAGCTTTCCATCTTCTGGTAGTATGTTCACAGAATTAAATTAGATTTTTATTATTTATTTTCTGTGGACGTTACTTCCATTTCTTTTTGTCCTCTTGTTTTTCTTCTTGTAGAGTAAATAGATATATACGATGTTCCAGAAGGAACGAGCGAACGTATTTCAGATGTATTACAGGTTTCATGTGAGGGATATCTTGATGGAGCTTTTTATGCTATTTAGAAACTATCCAAAACATTCATTCGTTTATGCACTCAACGTCTTTAAGACATTCTCTATAATTTCGAAAATGTGAAAACATCATGCACTAAATTGATAAAGGCAGGCTTATAATTTATTGTACATCAACAGGTGTTATTGGGCAAAATATTAAAGCAATTACTAACCTTGGGAAAATTTCTTCAGGAAGCCAGAACACAATATTTAATGTCAGAGTTCCTCTCTGAAATACTGCACAATTTACCTCCTAATCTGCCTGCTTGCCTTAAAGGAGCACTCTCAAGCTTACTCTTAGCTTAGTTGAGAATTTATATTCTTAGAAAGACAAATCATATATTTTTATTATTTTGTAGCTTCAGCCGTAACTTAAATTTTTCTTGATTTAGCCAGTTCCCATTACAAATTCTAATCTCCATAGTAAAGAATTTATTATTTTGTCATTGACGTGTTTAAATATTAACGTTAACATAACATTTAAAAAATGCGTATATTATATGGTCAATGCATTGAAAAAAAAAGAAATATGCACTTTGAAATTTAATGTTTAATATGGAATAGCATCATATTGCAAAACAAACTCACATCAGGCATGCCTTTACGTAAAATTCGATAAGCTGAATTTCTCTTCTAAGAAATATAACAAAAGTTCTTGGAAATACTGTATTTAATCTAAGCATATCTGGTTTGGTGTCTATGATGATTGTAAGTATAGCCAGAAAAGAGGAAACCTCGCACCTCGATCCATTACGGATCTTTTGTGTTTATCAAACCCAGGAGAAACAGATAAGGTGAAGGAACCGAGGCAGGCAGGCAGGCTGGCCAATAGAGATGCGCAGAGATCCAATGGATTCCAAGCTTGACTGCTTGACCAAAGGACTGCTCAGAAAGGTTTCCCGGGAGAACTCTACCCACCTGAGGTAGCTTAGAGAAGGCCGCTATATTGCGAATTGAAACAAACTGGGACAGGAATTTGGGACTATTCGTCGTTAATCTGTCTCCATATTCATCAGCCACACGTTCGGGCGTAATTTGGGACAGGATTTCTATGTTGGACGCACAATTCTTTCTCTTCTCGTGTGAGTTTTTGCGGCTATTTATTTCCTCTGGTCGCCAATTGTATCATCTTATTCTAAATAAGAGTCATGAGACATCTGTTTTTAAGGCGTGGCTCGGAATAAAGTTTCGGAGAAGTCAAATTTTGTAACTATTTAACTGTATTATTTAGATTACATTTTACTTGAACTTCCTTTCCCAGTCACTTCCAACATATCGATAAATTCTTACTTTGTTGTATTTAAACAGATTCAAACTATTATTTAGATGTTCTTGATCCTGCACCACTATTCATCACACTCACCATTACAAAACATCTCTATATACCAAGATTATTGATTTTTCGTAACTATCGTTACTCCTATCTTAATTTTGTGATTGGCCGACTTGATTCCAGGTCACAACATTACGTCATACAATTATTACTACGGCCAATCACGAAATTACATATAATTTTACTTATTTAAATTACCAAATATATTTAAATATCATTTTTTATAAATCTATAAACTTTTCATACCTCCTCCAAAAATAACCCAAAAATACTGTTACAAAACTCTAGATCCTAATTTTAATTTGAATTGCCAAATAGTTAAATCACAGAACATGATTAACTGAATACGTATTAGTGATCATTTTTAAACAACGCAATTTCAGCTGCGCTTTGTCGGTGTCTATTTGAGGTATCAACTACTTGAATTACGAATTCTGTTTTTTGACTAGTTATGGCAGTTCGATCAAGTTCGCTTAAACGTTCATCGCATAAAACAGCTCGATGCTTAGATGCAATGAGTTTAAGTGCTGAGTACAATAACTCATACGAATATACTATCCCAAAATAGAGATGTTTGTGATTACATTCTCTTAGTTTTGGACTTTTGTTCAGGTTCTTGTTTCTAAAAGTGAATGGTCCACGCCCACGTAGTTTCAGCTATTTTAGTCCATCTCCACTTGTTACAACTCAGCAGCTTCAGAATCTGTATTAAACTCGACCAATCATTAGTAAACAGAAAGGACAAAAAACAAAAAATAAAAAGCAAACGAAGGTTTAAGTGTTCCGAATGTGTCCTTTATTTGTTCTGCCACACCGTGTGAGTTATATATAGTCTTCTGTTGCTCTTTCTATTTAAGAATGATTTTACAAAATTTATTTCAGGGAATAAAATGTGCAAATTTCAATGGTCTTTCTGAAAGAATTGAAAGAAGTGATTTGTTCTTGAAGCTGATCATAGTCTGTGCTACACCTGAAATAAACTTATTTTTTACCTTGCAATGAAAGGTTTAATGAATGAAAATTTTGAAAAATGTCTATGAAGAATGCGATATTTAACCATCAGTGAGAATCGTCAGGTTTAAGAAAAGGTGTACCTCATGACAGGAATGTCTTGGTAGAAAGCATTACGACCATCTCAGTAAGAAATACCATGATTTTCGATGTCGATTTCTTCTATGAAATATTTTCGTTTTATACCTGAGCAGATTTAGTTAAGCAAAAAGAGAACTACTTCTATAAACGTTCATGTTTAACAGCTTTTTTTAACAGTTTTAGCACACATTTTACGTGGCTGCTATGTTTCTGAGTTCGAAATAAAAGTTTAGAGTAAAATAATGAGCTTTAAATGTGTTTCATTTTAAATTAAAGTATTAGAGAAAGAAAAGTGCCGTGAAAAATTATGAAAATAATAAAGCGATTAATGATAATATATTTGTGGACAAAAGTTAAAGGTGCCTATATCAATTAGCTATAAAATACGGAATTTTTATTTTAGGATTAGGATTACTGCGGAGGGGATTCGGCACCGAAACCTGTGGATTATTTTACCTAAGCCCCAAGTGGTGCGTCCACGGGAGGAAGAATGAGGCGAGAGGAGACAGAGGGTGGTCGACCCAGGGAGTGATGACAGCATCAAGACACCCACCGACTGTTCTATCCTGAAAGACACCACCAGATGAGAGATGGTGTGAAATAATATTGGAGATGAAAATGGAGGGACAGGAAATTCTATGAATGTGATCAATCTACCCAGCATTCGCCTGGCGACCTGGGAAAGCCCCCGCAAAAACCCACGAGTCAGGTAGGTCGGCCACGGGAATCGAACCCGGGACTTCCGAATGCGGGCCATCCCTCTCGGTTTTCATTTTAAATTAAAACAATACTAAATGATATAGTATAGTGAAACTCAGATGGATTGTGTGTTTTTTTTAAATATATCGAGTTTGACATAAAATTAAGAACTCTGAAATTATTTTATTTAAATTGAAGGAGATGCGAAGATGTTTTAAGGAAACAAAATATTATGGACGAAGAAATAAATTAATTTCTTCTATACAATTTGATGAAGTATGTACTATAATGAAACGATTAAATGGCTTTTGTAATTTAGATCCTAATTAATATAAAGAAATTGCTACTGCATTCCAGTAGTAGTTTAAATTAAAAATAAATATAAATTAATAGTAATAGGTATTGCTTTGTTTTAGTGATTAATAGTAATTAAATAGGTAAACGATTATGTAGTTAAGGTGAAATAATAATATTAGGTACAGCGGCACCGTCCTTAGTTTTTGGGTGATGTAAATAAAAGCACGTGTTAGTGTGTGACATCATTGGCTGTTCAGGTTTTTAACTCTCTGCGGATGTAAAATATAGTTCGCATATCATTTTTAAATATTTCATATGTAATGTATAATATATAAACAACTTCACATTATCACAAGTGCAACACTCAAACAGTAATTAGTTAGTATTTTATTTGATATATGTAAGCGTAATTTGTATGTATTAATTAGTTACATTGCGCTTGCGCAGTTTAAAAGCAGAAGAAAGGGGGAGAATCGGTTGTACAACATGACTGCTTCCGTGCAATATGTAAACATCGCGAGGGAAACCGTTAAAAGGTGGTAAAACAAAAAACAAAAATAGATGAAAATTATATTGAACGTGTTTTGCAAGTTCTGAAAAAAATACCAGACTTTATGGAGGACAATGGAGGACATTAATTTGTCAGCAGAATAATACGGGTGTTTCAAGTCAAGTACCCATGCCGCTCGAAGTGAGGTTGTGAAAACAGGCCAGCATTCCACTCCAGGAAAACGCCGAAAAAGAAAGAAGCTAGTTGTGGAGGGCGAATATGATGATTTTTTTTTTAAAAAAGTGCTATGCGTCGCAAGTTTCTTAGCTTCTTTAAAGAAACGAGTCACCACAATTAAAAAGTGCTTCAAGCAGTAAACAATGATCTCGATTACCCGAGCTTTGAAAAAACGACATTCCACATCATTCTTCGCAATATGGGTTTTGAATTTATGAACAGAAACAGAAAAAATGTAATTTTTGAGCGTGAAGATATATTGTTGTGGTCAGAAATTATCAAAGGAATATTCCGAAAGGGAAGTTGTTGACGGAATTCGTCCGTTGTCAGATTCTAATTAGGTACGTAACATACTTTTTGTTTTGTTACTTGCATGCCTGTAGAAATTTCAAGTCCATTACAAAATGGCTACAAGCAATTACTTAGCACTGTTGTTCCGCAGAAAGACCCGTGCCTTAATTTTTAATTTATAAATGACATAATATTTAAGTAATTCTTGAAAGGATTCAGTCAATTTTTAGTGTATAAAAGGAAAAAATATATTACACAGTAGACACACATTTGCATTTAATCTTAACATAATGGTGCTACAGCATAATCTACTCAAACATCGAAAACGCACAGCAAAACTTTGCATAGAAGTTCGTTGACAGTGTACGCATTTGCTATATGAGAATAAAATAGCGTGACTATTACCTCCAATCACAATCACCGGCGGAGTAATACATTTTCCCGCGTTGTTTATAAACTAAAACATAAACTAAGGACGGCGCCGGTATGGATTTTTAGGTTAGGATACAGGCATTGTTAGCTTTCCAGCGGTTACGTATTAGTTGCTTGTTTCCAATTATAGGAAATTATATGAAAATGAGTTGGGGTTTTAGTTCAAGTTTAGATGTAGTTTTAGATTTTAGTGCAATATCTAAAACTCAAACTACAGATACTATATTAATAAAGTATGTTATATATGCTTTAATAAACTGAAGTTAGCGTGACTCTGTAGTATAAGGATAAGTGTATGCATCACATTAAAGAGGTTATGAGTTCAAATCTTGGCCAGGGTGAGTTACCTGGATAAGTTTATATCCGGATTGTCCCTTAACTTGAGAAGACGAATGTGGATTGCTTTAGCTTTATGAACCCCGGCTCATTTGAGCGCCACTTCACCTATTTAGTTCATTTGTGGTCTGATATGATCTACCAGGTTAAAAAAGGTTAATCTACAAACCCAACTCCCGAAAGAGGATATATATATCAGTTTTCTGTTGGTGGAAAATAAGGTACAACTTCTGGGATGACACATTCTTATATAGACTCTCTTAACCAGAATGTACAATCTCAAATTTTCTTTTTATAGTTGCAGAAATAACATAAACATTTAGTTTACTTTTTCACTATATCATTGTTAAGATTTTTGAGCAGCCACACAAGAGTACTCAAAGACTCGTCATCTGCTCTTTGGCTACCCCTGCTATATCATTACGACACGGTCCTGAGGTTTGTTTATGCAAGATGATGTCAGGATTTCCATAATAGATGTGCTAGAAATATTTCATCCGGTTTGTAAATAAAGAATGTATCGGTTTCACATTCTCCCTAATTGAGAATAAATTAAAATGCAATGTTACTGAAGCGGTGGATACCTGTTGTATTTGTAATGAGAAAGGAAAGACACGCGAACGCATTCTTTAAACTGTGGGGCTGTCGACGGCATACTGAAATAATCATTCAAGGAGAAGCGATTTGTGGACGTGATTTCTTGCGCTATCAAAATACCACAGAAGGCTTTCAGGGTCGCCAACCTTACTTCCCTTATCTTGAAAATGCGATATGGAAGGCTGGCAATGAACCAAAAGTAATGAAAGGTCACATAAACGGCGAACTGCTCTCTCTCTCTCCTTTCCTACTGAGAGAGAAGGACCCCAGAGGATCGTTTGCAGGGATCCCTCTGCTATCGATCCTGATTGGTCCCGCGTAAAGCAACGGTTAAGACAAAATTGCCGTTACGGAAATGTGTTCACGAAAAGAATGTTCAAAGTTTTGCCACCAGAAAATTATATGAATCTCAGTCAACTTCTGTAACGCTGTGGTGTACTAGACGGGAACACGGAATGCTCTGTGTGTCAACATCTAACTCAGATATAAAAAGTTACATTCATTTGGTATTTATACTCTGTTCGGCCTTAAAGTGTGTACGGATGTGAACAATGCGCCGTAGCACAACTTTTAGAGCCAGCGAAACATTGAAGAGCGAATGGAAATAGTTCGTTACTACATTGCATATATTACCACTTATTTTATACATTCAAGTAATGCACGGGGTGAATAATTAGCGTAATTCAATTTGTAAAACATTTAAACATGGGCTTAAATATTTTACTTCCCTTTATTATCACGTAGTATTCGGTACTTTCCCGATTTCGTGTGTATACTGCAATGAAGCATCGCTTTGCCACTCGTTCTGTTAGTATTGCGTGTAAGCACGTTGGTTGACTATGTCGGAGTGTTCAGTTCCTTAGGGCAGTCTACAGAAGCATAAAAGTGAAAAGTCTCTAGACAGTGTGAAAAAGTTATTGTATTACATATGTTTAACTTTTGCTTTCAACGTTATGCACTCTGGCTGTGAAAGACGCAATTAAAGTAACGTCTGAAGCAACTGGTGTATTTCAAATGTGAGAACCGAAATTACACAAACAGGAAATGTAAAAACCCCTAAAAAAGGGAAAGGCCATGTGGTGTTTTAGAGCAAGTGGATGATTTTGTTAAGATGTTGTTATTCGCTTTAAAGTACATACTTCCTCTTTAAACGAGCCTCTTACTATAGATAAGGTAGTGAGTAGTGATTCAGACCTTCCAAATTTCAAGAAAACCACGTTCCACATTTTGGTGAAAGACATCGGGTTCCGTTTTTCACAAAGAAATAAAATTAACGAGATAATTGACCGGGGAACATTGTGGTGTGAACTACTTGAGATCTGTGATACATTTTCGTGTAGAACGGCGCACAATTTATTACTTAGACGATACCTGGGTAAATGACGGACATGTCACTTCAGAGGCTTGGACAGACACAACTGCAGAGTCAAAGAAAGATGCATTTTTTCTGCGCTTTACAAAGGTTTAAATAATCCAACAGACAAAGGTAAGCGTCTCATCATTTTGGCAGCGATAACGGGTTATTTGATGGGGGGGGGGGCATCAACTCAGATTTACGTAAGTTTTTACTCAGAAAATTATATTTCATAACTTTTCTTTAGTAGTTTCTTTAACTGATTTGTTCAGTTTATTTAGTGGTAATGAGCCCAGCGCTTTTCTAGTTCTGCACTGCTGCAGAGAAAAATATAACGGTTGCGTTTAAAGTTGAAAACAGAGAGCTTCAGCCTTCAACCACGTGTTCGTTGGCGGAGTGATACAAACCGCAATGTTCATGTGCGTCTCCACTTTAAACTTGGAGGGACTATAGATACATAACTGTTTCTTTATTTTCTCAACTATCTCCCTTAGTATGCTACCCATCGAGTAAGATGGCTCCGCGGTAACGTGTGAGGCTCGTATTCGTTAGGTCTTGGGTTCGATTCCCGTCAAACGCCTACTCTGACCTGGTGTTTTTCGTGGCTTTCTCTGGTCGGTAGACGAATACTGAAATAGTTTGTTATCCATTACAATTTCTTTTGCATCATTTCTGTTTCATTAAATATCTTTCCTATGTTTCAGATCTACATCTAGGTTTCGTAGCGTATGGTGATGCCGAACAAATGGTGTGGATAGTTGCTCAAACTAAAGAGTATTCCCCATGGATACTACAGATCTGCTTGGTTGACGCCTTCTGTGGGCATAGTGGGACGGGTTTTCGAACCTGAAATATTTAGGGAATTTTCTAGCGACTCTGTGGTCTCCCTGCTATAGCCTCCTGGGTTCCTTCACTTCATCCCTTCCTCCAGCGAGATAGTAGCCACAATATGTAGGTCGCAGTGCGCAAGATGTTCCCTTTCGTTGCATATTATATACCATATTCCACACAAATATTTGATATTAATATTTTACGGGAAATAAACATTTGAGTTTTACTAAAACAAAGAAAAAGTGCTTTTAGAAAGAGGTATGCGAACAGCATAACTTAAGAACGAAAACTTCAAATATCAGTTTTCATGTCGGAGTAAGATGCAGTTTAAACATCCCAAACGAAGATATTCAGCAGAATCCGATCATCCATTCTAAACTACCCTTTATATGCAGTATCTTTCCTTATTTTTTATTTTCCCCCAAAATACTTTACCGACTTATTTTGACAAAAATCGCCATATGTTTAGACAGCCGTGTGTCTAATAAAATACACATCTGTGAATAAACTCCAGGAACCTCTTCATTCTAAATTAGATGTACATAATTTATGTAACTAGGAAATCGATGTAATAAATAAAACCTTTCTTTAAGAAATATGTAGAGCTTATTACAGTAATAGCCTCTTTCCTAATATTTCAAATTGTAGATCTGCGTCAAATGTAGGACCGTCATTTGATGGAAGATGTTTAAAGGCTTTCTTTGTTCTGTTCCAACGCAAGAGGTGGTTTTAGTGACTTCTGAATTTACTCCTCCCTGCTTCCGATAAACACTTCAACGTTGCTCCCACAAGTTTCATGCAGTTGTGCAGTTTGAATTTATTTCTGGTCAGAAAATTATTTTCTCTACTACATATATTAAGTTGGGGAAGTATTTTATGGTACCCAGGAATTCCATAACGAGATTTGACCGGAAATGCATGCTTTGCGACTCCCTCAGTGCGGTAGATGGCGACATGTCCGCCATGACTGTACCAAGGCACTGGGTGTCACACACGGTAGTTAAAGCAAGAATGGGTGGGGTAGGTAACTTTCTTTATGTGGTGATGTTATGTTTATAGTTTTAGTAAGTGGTTTGTTATAGTCTGTCTCAAACTAGAACTATCCTGTTGCAAACATATATCCCGTAGGGGAGGGGATCCGTCCCCTTCAGCTGCCGTGGTGCGGGCGCTGCGGACCCTTAGCACTCGTGGTACCTCTGACGTTACCAGAGGAACCTCGGGTCGAACTGCCGAGCCCCTCCCGTTGGAGAGCTGTTCGGATTGGGTTGGACTAGAGGGGGCAGTGTGTTCCCGACACCCGTGGGAAATCGGGTACCTCCGGCCAGGCTTCGGCCGTCTGCCTCATAAGTCCCACGCCCGTAAGTGGCGTATCCACTTCCATCCCGTGTTGCCGTTGTCGTTGGGAGGGGGATACGTTTTAGGAAACCAGGTATTGCCCTATGGAAAGAGCCCCGGAGTTATCCATCGCTCCCGGGTAGAAGGAGCCCCGGGTCTTCGGACTTTTGGGTAGATCCTCTGCGCTTAAATTAAATGTTGTAAACATATAGGAGGGGAGGCGAAAATTTAGATTTTCTTAAAAATGTTTCTAACAGTTTTGATTAGCCTGCTGTATGTTATGTCTGACACATATAATGAGTTCAGAAAAAAAAAAAAAAAAAAAAGGAATTGTATATTAGCTATTTTCATTCGATATTGGCCTATGGTATACTACAGGGTGTCCATAAATGAATATCGGGGTTTTAACGCTTTATAACATTAATTTTATTAAACTTATTAAGAATATATAAGAATATATATATATAAGAATAATATATAATAATAATAATATAATAATAATATATAATAATAATAATAATATATAAGAATAAAATTAATGTTATAAAGCGTTAAAACCCCGATATTCATTTATGGACACCCGGTATTGTGGGGAAACGCATCTGGATGGGAAGCAGTATTTAAAATTAAAAAAGAATACTATCTACATATAATGGTACATGCTAGCTTTAAAGATTGATGCAAACCATTATTTAAAAAAATTAAAATTTTTATCAATGCCCTCAGTATATATTTTAGTTACTCACCTATGTATAGGTAAGACATATTACTCCTTATAAGAATTCATCGATGACACAATATTATAACTACTACTAAATCTCAGTTTACATGTAGTTGACAATTTATATTGCATAAATAATACTTTGTACACTGTCTGTACATTAGAATTAGTTTTTTCTGTTATTTTAATTCTTGTTTTATATATAACTTGACGAGTCACCGGCTTACCATCTTACGCTCACAATGTAAATGTAATGTGACAATATTCTCTGCTATTCTATTAAAATACCGTATATTTAAGATATGTTATACAAATAAAATGTATATATTTAATATTTTGTGAATAATCTTCGAAGTCCCCTTCATTGTGAATGACGTTTGCGTAAGTGGCAAACCGCAAGTTCTTACTACATAGAAAATGTACATCTCGTTAAACACAATTTATCTCAAATAAGATATTCCTTGTTATTTGTTTTAGTTTACAAATAGGTACTTACACATGCACTTTAAAAATCGCAGCTGATCCCATTGTACCTACAAGGAAATATGTATATAATAAAATCGTTTCTACTAATATTTATCTCGATTAACTTGAAGTACTCGTATATGGAAGAATAACCATTTTTAAGATAGTGAGCAGAAAAATCCATGCGAGTGCACAAAATATATCTGTAATGCACGCTATAATATACAAGGTTTATTAAATTAATCATTTACCTTCAGATCCTGCGCCGTAGCGTTGTGGGCGAGAGCGTTGTGCTTTGGTTCTTTGCCACGCAATCCGCCCGGGTTGAATTGCACCTGTGGTGCGTAAATTTTAAGTGTAGGGCCGATGTGCATTCAGTATCATGACAAATTTAAGGAGAAAATCCCGGTCTATTAGTGTCAACATTCCGGCTGGGGTATCGAGATGCTGATATCTCCTGCCCTTATCGTTTTGATGATCTCCCGCCTCTGCCTTGAGTATGTGGGTGTGAGATCTTGGCCCGGTTTGGGCTGTTACACTATGGATTTATTATTTTATTTATTCATATTCCGAGGATACAAGACGATGAATTTTAAGAGTTTCGTACCCCCAACCAATTCTTTGTTTGGGACACGCTTCTAATTTCAATTTCCTATTTCAATTTTTAAATACTTTAAGTATTTGGATTGAGCATAATTAGATTGTACTCCTGAATGTCATTTTTAATTTTTGTCTCTTTAACTTTATCTAAAAGCTCCCCATACTCTTGCAGAAGTTTATCTTGCTAGGAAGCCATAACAGATTGCAGTTTGAAGGACTTTAAGATCTAGCCGACCAATTTGATTTCCGACCTCACTTCTTAATGGGATGAACGTTAATTCAGCCGTTACGGAAAGGCGTTACAGTGCTGCCAGTTCTTAGTAATGAAAAATGGCTAAAATTACTCATAAAGACCATAAATGACTAAGTATGGAACAACTTATAGTCACTATATGCGTGCAAATCAGGCTTCACATTAATGAACAAGATGACAGGAATTTCTCCAGCTTGCAAAATAAGTCTTCTGGCTTGGAATTGGAATTATTTAATTCTAGAGTAATTTTCTGCCTTCTACCGAAAGGCTCATATGGTCATGTTCGAAGGAAATAAGGCGAAAGTATACGTAGTGATTCAGCATTCACTGCCCATACAAATTTTATGTGATAGAACACCTGTATAAATTCATCCTTAAGTTTCAACTTGAGCTTCTCCCCACGCCTTTATTTCCCAATGTGTGGAAATATGATCAACAGTTTTAACTGATCCATTGAGTTTTCATTAAAGTAGGAACAAAGCCTCTCTGTTATCTGTTATTAATTTAATGTAAAATTAGGCACTGGAAAGTGAGAATAGCTATAAATGTTTCAACATTTTGAAAAAAAAAATTAACATTGGTTGATTCATCATATAAATGGCTGGAAATAGGTTTAGTGGCTTTTTGCACAAATTAGAGGCCAAGAGTAGCTTCATTATTATAAAGGATAGACAACAGAAGGGGATACCTCGCGCAGTGTGACTTTCACATAGATCTATTGCAGCTAACAACCTCAAGAGGAAGGGATGAAGCGAGGAACCCGCAGGAGACCACAGGGTGGCAGACAGACCGCAGACTTGTCTTTAACAAGTGATGAGATTATTTCTTACCGCCAACATTCCGGCGTCCTGAGGACAGCGACCATTGACCGACATATACCACTAGCTTGAAAGCACCTGAAAATGATAAGGAAATAGAATAAAAGAAATCGTGGTATGAAAGAAAGCAACCCAGCATTCGTTTAATGACAAGGGGAAGCGAGGAAATAGTCAAGTTAGAGTGCGGGGATCGAAACTGTGACCTGCCGAATGAGAGTCGTAGACGTTGCCGCAGTGCCACTCGCACTATTAGCCCTAAAAAGAGCTAAATTGGTATCACTGAAATTGTGTGGTCAGAACTGTGATTCCCCAGCCGCAATGTTGGTTCCTTCATCTTCGATAATTATCTGTCGCAGATTCTCAAATTTCTCACGGTGCTCTGAGCCGAAAAATGTGCATCCACCATTCAATGGCTGGCAAGTGGAACATTGGCTGCAGCTTACTACACTACGACGCAGGACACATCGTACCGGGACTTCCAATTTACGCAATTTTTGTGACGCATCTGCTTTTAAGATTATTTTTGAGGTGTTTTTTTTTTTTTTGTAATTTACGTCCTCCAACGTTAAGTCATATCGGACGGTGAATGAATTGGGTGAAATGATGCTCAAATGAGTCCAGGGTCCATGGAGCTTACAGTTACCCGACATTCGTCTTGAAGGATAAGGGAAAACCCTGGGAAAAACCTTATCCAGGTAACTCACCCTGACCGAGATTCGAACTCGGGACCTCTTGAGCGTGAGGCAGACACGCTACCATCTAAGCTACCAAGGCGGGCGAGGTGTTTGATGCTTTGTGGTTAGCTGCTTTGAGATTTTTACATATATATTCAGTTTCCTCAGTTGAATTTCACTAATGAATACTTACACAATGCTGTTGTAACTATCTTACGTAAGAGTAATCGCAAGTACTTCTGCATTTGTGCTGTTAATGTTACATCACACGCAAAACAAGTCATGTACATTTTTTTTTATTTTAAAAGCTACTTCAAAGCATGGAAATTACTTCATGCCTAATTTAGCATCATAAAGTTAAACAACGTCATTGCAAGGTTTCCAAAATTAACAATAGGTAAACAAGAGTTGTATAACATGAAAACGATCCTCACACTTTGGTTGTTGATTTAGGATTTTAAATATAATGGTTTGACTCATAATTTCTGACGTACTTTTTATGTGAAATTTTTGCGTGCAAAATAAAATATTATGACGATATTTCTACCAGTTTTCAGGTCAATAAAATGGAGTGTCAGGTCTACGTTCGAACAGGTTTTGTAGCTTTGGTACCTTGAGTAAAAGTAGAAGGTGTCGAAGATGCTCTTTGTTGTAGAGCAGATAATTCTCTATCGAACAGTCGACTAACATAAACATCTCTACCAAAACATGATACTTTATCTTTCACGCAAAACCTTCACTCTAAAAAAAGGGTCTGAATTTAGAGACTAGTCCATTACTTACTTATCGGAGAACTAGTTAAGAAACTTATGTAGCTTTCGAATGTTATTAATTAATTAATCTTATTAATTCAGTACTTTAAGAACCTATTAGACTTATAAGATTACAGGTTACTAACGGAGGAGAATTTCGGCAGTGTGATCAAGCTAGGCTTATTGTGACTGTTTAACTTCCGAGAGTTAGGCTGCAACGTAGTCTCTTTAACGTATATATATAGTGTGTCCCTCCGATATCATCTCCATCCTGATACCGAAATTAAGGGATACAATGTATAAAGAATCGTAATGGACTTCAAAGGAATGTATATTTGTGTGCAACGCGTGGACGTGCAGTTGAGTCGAATAGCAATTGGGTGAATAGTTGTTTCAATAAAAGAAACGTAAGAAACAATGTTCTTAGCAGGTTTTAAAGGGTAAGCACTTGACTCTGTTTGAAAGGGTATTCTTCGGACCCTTAATAATGGCATGACCGAGACTAATAATCACAATGAACAAAAAGTCACAAAGGGAATCTTTGTATGAAAAGACAGGGCTTCAGAAGTGAAAGCTACACACCCGCGCACAGCTGTGCATAGTGTGAGGACAGACAGTGCGCGGCTTGGGGCCGATTAAGAAAGTGGTCACCTCTGTCTTGGTCGAAGGCAGATCAGAAGCGATGGGAGAAGATTTTTGTCGGTTCGTATGCACGTCAAGAATGAATGAAGTTTTATCGAGTAATAAGCAGTCTACATACGGTAACTCTAAACATTGATATATCGGTAACCCTTGCTCGGCAACTTCAAGTTTGATGTAATGATAAAAAGAAGCAGTCAGTAAACCAGTTTGAAACGGACATTCCACTGTCATTAGAACCATCCTTACTCATACATATCCACGCATACCCTGAGAGAAACCTCATTGCTCAACCCTGAGCTACCCATATTATTCGTTACAAACTGTAGCGTCAACGTGGAACTGTGCGCCACACACTTTATTTGTTTCAATCCTATAGGAAGGGTGCGTTACTGGAGGACAATGCATTTCTCACTTCAAAGCAGATCTCTACCTAGTACACCGCACTGCAACAACCACGCGCCTAATTCTACAACTCTGAAAAATGAGAATAGTGAAATTCATGGAGAACGAAGGTTAAGAAAATGCATGGTATTAGTCAGGATGATCGTTTATCTCAGGTTTGAATCACCTGGGCCATCCCACTCTGTGAATTATACATTTACAAAAGAACGAAAGGAAGAAAAAGGATTAAAATTTTTGGAACAGTGTTTTCATGTGAGTGTGCTTATATCTGTAAACAGGAAATAGAAAATCGCTTAAATGACAGACTTGGTATTTAAATTCAGCATTTTCCAAGGACGCACAATTAAAGAGACTATCGCCGTTGTCGCCCAAATTCAGGACCTGCACATCGCCATAATAGATGTGTACCGCCACCTACCTGAAGCACTTCGACACCACCGTTCAAACTCTCCGGACCCTGATGGAATGCTTCAACCAGATCCCATAACACAACCCACCTTAGGCTTTGACGACGAGATCAGTTACACGCTGACTACCCTTGACCACTCAGTCAATGATGGCGTAATGGACCATTATTATAATTGTTCTGTAAGAGGTACTTTATGAATTGTTGCTTCATCCAGTGAAGCAAACGACAAGAGGATGCGTTACGCGAAGCAGTCCTATAACATGTCTTAAACTAGAACGGTCCTGTTGTAAACATATGGGAGACAAGAAAAGAAAGATAAAGATACTTTAATGGAATGCTCTTGGGCTGTGGATTAGTGGAGGAAATTTCATGGGCGTTAATAGAGGAGGTTCTCGGTTCCATATCTTTATAATGGAACTTTCTAATTTTAGACGATTATAACAAACCACTCAATTAAAAAGTGGTGTAGTAGCACAATGCAAAGAAATTTCATCTTTACGTATCCTACCTGTCCTTGCTTTAACACCCGCGTGTGACAGGCACAGTCATGGCTGCCTTCTTACCCTTCCGCTGCTATCGCACGTCTCACCTTGAGTTCTGTTTCCAAAATTCTCGTACTGCCCTCCCCCCCCCCCTTCATATTCAAATTACCATACACATGAAACAACTTCATTTTCTAAAAAATGTCTGTAATGATTTTGATTAAAATACCACATGTTTAAGATATTTTCATTATGAATAAAATATATAACTCTAATTTTTCTGAGTATAGCCTATGAAGTACCCCTTCATTCTGAGTGTTGTAGGTATAACTTTATAACCATTAAACATAAAACATACGTTAGCATAAAAATATAGATTTCGAGAAACACACGTCACCTAAAATATATTATTTTTATGACATTTATCATTTTCGAGATGTTCTTTGTTATTGATTTGAATTCTCATATGCTACATACTTTTCAAGATGCTAAGTCACCATTAGTTTTTTTCTCATGTGAATATGCAAAGAGAATATCATTTAAAGATATTTTAATTAATTGGAACAAATTTAAATTAAATAAGATAAATTAGTTAAAGTGTGTCAGAATAAAGAGAAGTTATATTTCAAAGATATCTCTTATTGATGGATTTCACTACTTAAGCCTACTGAACTCGCCTTATAGCTATAAGAAAATATGCAGTAAAGCTATTTCTACAAATGTTTGTTTCGATTAACATGAGGCAGATAGAGGAATAAACTTTACCAGCAGTGAACCCTTTGACTTCTAATGCGGGATTTTATATCCTCGGAGCTATCTGCATTTGCGATTCGGTTTGGTTTCGTACCTCTGATCCGGGCTTCCCGACAAGCTAACGCTCCATCAGCCTGCTTCTGATTCTCAAAAGTTTGTGAGTGATTGTTTCTCTCCCGCCTAACTCTTCTCTTCGAGGAACGGCACCTGCTTTCAGATAGCCAATTCGGTTTTCGTAGGAGACTCTCTACAACCTTAGAGCTGCTGCGACTGGCAGAAAAAGCCGCCCGAGGTTTCAGGAAAAGTTCAAAATCGCCGCAGTACTCCTGGACATAGAAAAGGCTTTCGACACAACGTTGCACCAGGACCTACTGTACGAGCTCAAGGAAACACAACTCCTACCGGAATAGCATTTTTAGGGTTCAGTTTGAGGGGAAATTGTCCACCGTCAGACTCATAGTGGCTGGAGTCCTAGAGGGCAGGGTATTGTCACCACTACTCTTCGCTGCCTATATGTCTGACTTCCCTGTGGAACGCCGTACTGTTCTGTGCCAAAATGCCGACGACGTCCTCGTCCTGGCGCAAAACAAAAACGTCCAATACTGCCTCCCTCCGCTGCAGTGACAACTCCAGGCCATCAGAAGATGGAGTAAGAGGTGCAGGATGCCTATCAGTCTACAGAAGAACTCCGAACATCTGCTAGCAACGGTCATTAGCTGGGGGCCAGAACGTGAACTGTGTTTGCCACAGAGAGTAATCCAACGGGTTCACTCTGTCAAATTTTCAGGACTTCTAGATCACGACCTCACCTTCACTCTGCATGTCAGGGCAAAGGTCGACCTAGGTTACGCCACGCTCAGACAGTTGTATCCAGTTCTGTCGTTTCACAATACCGTGT
The DNA here is from genome assembly GCA_030765055.1 of Mantis religiosa. Lineage (NCBI taxonomy): Eukaryota > Metazoa > Arthropoda > Insecta > Mantodea > Mantidae > Mantis > Mantis religiosa. The sequence continues at coordinate 28,341 of JAUKNK010000734.1, forward strand.
AACTAAGCTTGTATGGTGCGATGATCACGCCACTGATCTTGTACGGATGCAAGATATGGGGCTCAGTAGCTCATTCTGCCCTCTGCAGACTGCAAGCCATGCAGAACAGGCCACTTAGGATACCGGCTGTAACTCACTCCTCAACCCAACCAACTGGTAAACACTTTGGGCCAGTATGACCATCAGCTTTCCAGGAGACGAGTGATCTATCGCATGTCCAAGGATGCCCTTGTTAGGCACTGACTGCCTCTCTATCCTATGCATCACTCACTTCTATATTAAGTCGCACTTGGCTCGATCACGACAGGACGGGTGACCGCACCATCATGCCGAAAAACATGCGGTAGAAAGCTGACCAGGCCCACAAAGCCTATACCCTAATCCTGTTGTTTTCAAATGCTAGGCTTTGGCAATGAAGCCCTCAGCTCTCTTGCTCTCCAATATTTCTGTGTAGAGGGTCCGGCATGTAGGGCTTCACAGGTTAAAAGATGTTCTTCGGTCATTTCCTCTTCTTTGTTGCACAGAGGACAATTTGGACTTGTATAAATTCCCATTTTGTGTAAGTGTTTGGCCAAATAATCATGTTCCGTAAGTAATTTAAAATTTGCTACTGCAGCTTTACGTGGGATTTCTGGAATAATTTCTGGATTTTTAATTAAAATGTTCCATTTTTTATCTTTGGCTTTGTTAGATGTTGATTGGTTTTGCTTGTTTTTATATTTGCTTTCGATTAATGTTTTTATGGATGTAAAGGGTAAGTTTTTACTTTTGTTCTGAATTAAATTTGCACCTTTTTTGGCAAGAAAATCAATTGATTTATTTCCAGCAATTCCACAATGTACAGGTATCCACTGTAATATAATTATTTTATGTAATTTTTGAAGTTGTTGGATCATTTTGTGACATTCTTTACTGTGGATTGACCTCATTTTATATGAACTTATTGCACATAATGCTGCTTTAGAATAAGAAAGTATGACAGCATTTTTGAATTTATCTATTCTGTATAGAAGGAGTTGGAGTGAAATATGAAAAGCCGTTACTTCTGCATGAGAATGTATTGTGTGGTATCCTGCTGGTTGATAGAATGAGAACAGTGCACACTTAATTCCTGCTCCTGAGTTGTTGTCCAAGTTAGATCCATCTGTGTGGATGTGTAACCATTCTTCAGGTGGGTATCTATTGTTCACAGTTTCTAATGCTAGTGCTTTTAGTACAGGTTTGGAAGTTTCAAATTTTGTAACTATTTGTTCTAAATCTAATTGAATATTAATTGGTTCAAAAGTCAGTGGGTTTTCTTTGACTAAAATGTTTTCTTTAGAATTAGGAAGATTCAAATCTGTTTTTAATTCCATAACTTTGTGTAGGAAACTTGTTTGTGTTTTCATCTTGACTGGTTGTAGTAATCTTTTCTCCAATTTTGTTGTTTTTAACCGCAAAATTTTTTCATGTTGTATTAGTGCCTGCTCCTCTAAAGTTAGATGTATTGGATAGTTCCGAGTTAAGGCTTGCATTGCCATGATTGGAGTTGATTTTGCTGCACCAGTTATTAGTCGCAGGGCCTGATTATGGCATACTTCTAGGTGATTTATGTTAGAACTGTTTGCTGTAATTAATACCTCTGCATTATAACAAGTATTGGCTTCATGAATGTTTTGTGTTCAGTATCTTCCGATTACTGCCCCACTTGACTCCAGCTATTCTTTTCAAAATTGAATTTTGTTGTTGATTGGTTTACTACTGCTTCAATATGATGTCTCCAAAATAATTTTGAATCAAAAATGGTTCATAAATATTTTGTTTCATATGTTTGTTTCAGGTTTGTTTTATTGAACTGCAGATTTAGTTTAGGTATTTTCTTTTTTAAGCTAAATATTTGGAATGTTGTTTTATCAGTATTTATTTTCATCAAATTGTTGTCAGTCCACTTTTCCAATAGTATCAGAGCCTTTTCCATTGAAGTTTTGGATTTCTCTATTTGTGGGGAAGAGGTCCACATGATCATGTCATCAGCAAAAAGTGCTGTCTTTATTTCTGTGTTTGATACAGTCGTACTCAGTATCGCACCTTGTGGTAGGCCCATTTTTATTTGTCGGAATTTGGATGTAATGTCATTGTATTTTGTAGCACAGAAACGTTGAGAGAGAAACTGAGTGATCCAATTTAACATGTTATCTTGAATACCTAATTCTTAAAGTTTCTCAAGAAGTATATGCCTCCATACTGAATCGTATGCTTTTTCAAAATTAATGAAAACTGACAGCATATCTTGATTTTTGTTGAAAGATTCTTTGACATCTTGGGATAGTTGAATTGTATTTTCTTTAGTGGATAAGTGTTGTCTGAATCCTGTTTGAGCAGTTGTTGATATGTTATTACTTTCTAAGAACCAATTTAGCCTTGCTGAAATCATACGTTCTACTGTTTTTGCAATGACACTTGTTAAGGAAATTGGTCTGTGATTATTTATTTTGTCGGGAACTTTGTCTCTTTTTAGAATAGGAATAATTATTGTTTTTTACTCTGTAGGTACAGTAGAGGTCCATGATATATTAAATAATTTCAGTAGTACCTTTCTTCCCTTTGATCCTAGGTGTTTCAGAAATTCAGCATGTATTTTATCTGGTCCAGGGGATGGCATGATTTAGTTCACTTATGGTGAATTCTTTGCTGAATATATCGTTTGTTTGTTTTGGGTACTTTTTAAGTCTTTTGAGATTTTTTTTAATCTGCCTTTGTTTTCTTTTTGCTTCAGAGTAAAGTTTAATCTGAGAGCTGTAATACTTATTAAAGGCTTCAGAAATAGAGTAATTTGAAGTAAGTGTTTTCCCATTTAGTTTGAGTGCTTCTTTCCTTGTTTCTTTCTGACAATTTATTTTACTTACACATCTGTATACCTTTTGCATCTTTTCTATAATCAGCTTTTTCAATAAATTCACTGAAAGCTTTTTTTTGGCAATATGAATTTCTTTTTTACATTTTGCTGCCTTTTATCGCCATTCCTGTGTATCTGTTGGGTTATTGGACAATTCTGCTTTCTTCCTTGCTATGTCCCTTTCTTCTTTTAACTTTGATAGTTCTGTATTCCAAAAGGGTTTGTAATTTTTAGTTTTTCCTCTTGGGATCCATTTTTTTGTGCTTCAAGAATTATATTTATTATTGTTTTATTGAGTTTATCTACTGATGCTTCATGTTGAGCGGAGTAAAGATTTTGTTCAGTCTCCTCAGTAAATTTTGCCCAATTTGCTTTTCTAAAATTCCAAGAGTATTTCAACTTTGGCCTCCTAATATTTTGTTTGTCATGAAGTATTATGGATTCAATAACTGTTCTATGATCAGATCCTATGTCTTCAATGATATCACGTGTTGTCTTATCTTTTAAATCTGAAGATATTAATAATAGGTCTGGATTAGTGCACTGGCCATTATAGTGTAGGTATGTGGGGCAATCCCCATTCTTGTAGATAAGATCTAAAGTGTTAGAATTTAATAAGTTTTCAAGTTTTGCCACAGGCATTGTAGTCTTTGTATCCCCATTTCTGTGAATGACCATTGAAATCACCAATCAAAATTGTTTTGCGGTGTATATTTATTATATTCAGACAAGGATTGTTTTTTGGTGGATTGTATATACCATATATGGTGTAACGTGAATTTCCTTTCCAGATTTCAATTTGGATAATTTCTATTTTATCTTCTTGCTGCATTTCTTTTATAATTTTAAACTTTGATAAGATGTTTGTTCTGACATCTGTAAGTATTCCACTAGCTATTTGGCGTGACCTGGGGAGAACATATATATTAAATCCAGAAATGTCAAGATATTTTAGTAGATCATTTGTTACATTGGCTTCTTGGATGATGAATACGTCTATTTATTTTTCTTCTATGACTTTTTGAAGTTCCATTTTTTACTCTGTGAAAGTCCTCCTGCATTCCATTGGAGAATTTTTAGGGTGTTCTGTAATTGACACTCCTGCAGATGTCTCCATCCAGAGATCCGAACGGGGGACTATTTTACCTCCGGAAGATTTATCCAAAGGACTTGTCATGTTTTAAGTAGCATAAATGTAACCGTTTTTTTAAGTGGACACCAATGTTTTGCTTGCAATGGTGGTTACATCATCCACTCACTTAAACCCCCCAGTATGTCTGGTTAATGGATCCATCGGACCTGGCCGGGAGAAGTTTTAAAGTCCATTGGCTTTTCTCACAAGCACCAATTGTGGAACATTTGTACGCCGTGACAGGCCAGCGTAAGAGGTGAAATAGCATTTCCTCTATTTCTGATGTAATTATACCGCTAACGCTCGGTCCCCAGAGCCTCATTGGTAAAAACAGGGTGCACCACCGCCAGGTTGAGGTTGGGATTTGGATAGGAGAGGTTATGAAATGCACATCACTATCCCTTGCATCACATACCCTAATCCTTTTGGGCCTCGCCTGACTTGATGGACCTGCAACCGCCCGCATTTCCTAAATAAAAGCTTGACAGTGTAGCGATTCGCAGATTCTGGGAAAAAGACATCGAACTGTTAGGGGGGCTGCGGGCACATTGTATAGGTATAGGTATAGATGTGTGATGTCACTGTTCACTGTTCTCTAAGCAGTACATCACTTAGCTGTTCTAGTATTATTCGGGACATTTAGGAATAGCCCTGGATTCATTGCACGGGTATTATATTTACATTCAAGCTGCCCTTTTTCGATGTACATAATAGGGGTAGTTACTCCGTTAGGAACGCTGATGACATATCTCCAGAATACTAGGTAGGGAATTAAATGCAAGTTAATTACAAAGAAAATGTATCAGTCTTCTATCGCAATTTCCGTCCTGATAGAATTCACGCCTTCATAATTACGCTGGAACGATATAATTTTGAGTAATTTGGTTTGACGTACTTATGAGAGCAGCTCTTCTTAGTGATGAACTTAGGCAACTAGGCTATCAGATCTGACCTTGATTCTAAGAATATATTCAACTCAAAACAGAATACCAAACGTTGACAAACTTATTTATTTATATTTTATTTTTCACCACTCACAAAGAACCAATCTCAGCAGATATATCTGCTTTCTCAACAGTCTCCATTTAGCTGTACACACTTGCAACACCGACTAGGTAATTTCTCTAGGCCCTCCTTAAAACATTTAGGAGTATGTTGCACCTACTTTGCAGAAAATTTTCGTTGGCTCAGATAGATGGATAGATAGATAGATGCACAGTTGTGACTGCACCTGAGCCCACATCTTAGCGAAGGCAGTCATAGTTGCCCGACTCGTGTGGGAACGAGCGTTGTCAAGTTGTAGAAACATACCTTACTCCCATTTTCCTGACCATTTCCTCTGAGTTGCACGGCGGAAGCTTTAAACAGCCCCCACATATGTCGTGCTCTTAATGATGGTTCATGGTTCCGCCAATGAGGATAATGCCATCCTTGTCTCAAAAGAGTATGGCCATGCGTTTGGCTACTGAAAGCACTGTGCAAAACTTCTTCGGCGGAGGGAGGGCTGTTTTAATTGTTCCTTTGCATCAATTGGACTTTCGGCTTTTGTCTCCGGCTCATGGTAATATCTCGTCGCCAGCCACAGGTTTGAACATGAAACCTCTGGATGCTGTCTGTGGCATCTAAGGAGATTATTGCACACATCTCTAAACTGCATTGAGAGATTTAGGAGCTCACCTGGAAGACGCCTTCCCCTTCTTAAGGTGTTCGTGTGCTATGTAGTGCAGATTTATTGTGGCAGTTTCAAGAACGTAATGCGCCTGTTTTCTTGAATATGCCGCTTCTCGTTTGAATATTTGACTGGCATTGTCACGGTCACTTTCCTTCTAGACCTGGTTCCTTTCTCCGCTTATGTGTGACTGTTCTTCCGCCGTCCACTCAATTGTACACGGTTTTTCATTACGATATACATACTGCCAATAATCGCCTGTGGATACCAGGAGTGTTTATATTCTCTTTCCTCTGAAACCACGCTGTTCGCTGTTCTTGATGATCATACTCCACGTTGTCCTCTCATATAATGCCAACAGTTAGAAAAATGCGCTGTACTTTGCAGGAATCACACTTCCATTGCCCAGGCTCTTGCAGGTAGACCCAAGTATTAATACACATGACTACAATAACCAGCGAAATGGCAGACCAGATATTATGGAAAAAGAGTGTAAATAATATGAAACGGTTCTCGATCTAATGACCATCCAATTATAGTGCTGCAACTCTAAGAGAAACGTTCGTTGCCTCATTGCCATTCTGGTTACTGGTTTAACCGTATATTCTGATATATTTGTACTGATATTTTGTCCTCAATAATACGAGTTATTATATTAAGTGGTTTTCTCTATCTTTGGTTATGATTCGCTCTCTTGGCGTTACTCCAAAGTTGATCTTAAATATTAAATATATTTTCCCTTTTATCTGTTGTTCTTAGCACCCATATTTTACTGCCATAAATTAGAGTTGGATTAGAAGAATGTACATACATTGAAAGGTTTTATATTGTTTAATTATTCATTATTTTCCATAAATGTGCTTTTTCTTTTTACTTGTATTA